>CAUYLG010064471.1:0-10998 GCA_963573385.1 Cacajao melanocephalus | reverse complement strand
TATTTGAGACAGAGTCTTACTCTGTCACCTAGACTAGAGTGCAGAGGCGCGATCTCGGCTCACTGAAATCTCTGCCTCCTGGGTTCAAGCAATTCTCCTGCCTCAGCCACCTGACTAGCTGGGATTACGGGTGGCTAATTTATGTATTTTTAGTAGAGACGGGGTTTCACCATGTTGACCAGGCTGGTCTTGAACTCCTGATCGCAGGTGATCCGCCTGCCCCAGCCTCCCAAAATGCTGGGATTACAGGTGTGAGCCACCATGCCTGGCCCTTGCATTTATGTGTTTTCTTTGATGAAATGTCTCATTCAAGTCTTTTGCATGTTTTTAGAATTGAGTTGTTTGTCTTATTAAGTTATAAGTCTCTATATATTCAAGTTGTGAGACTTATCAGAATTATAATTTGCAAATACTTTTCTTTTTTTTGTTTGAGATGGAGTCTCACTCTGTCACCCAGGCTGGAGTGCAGTGGCATGATCTCAGCTCGCTGCAACCTCCGCCTCCCGGGTTCAAGCAATTCCCCCACCTCAGCCTCCTGAGTAGCTTGGATTATAGGCGCCTACCACCATGCCCGGCTAATTTTTTGTGTGTATTTTTAGTACAGACAGGGTTTCACCATGTGGGTCAGGCTGGTCTCGTACTCCTGACCCTGTGATCTGCCTGCCTCGACCTAGAAAAGTGCTGGGATTACAGGCGTGAGCCACTGTGCTCAGTCAATTTGCAAATATTTTCTACTAATATATGGCTTGTCTTTTCATTATCTTTTGTTATCTTTTGAATCACAATAGCTATTAGTTTTAATGAAATCTAGTTTACAGTTTTTTGTGTATGAATTATGTTTTGTTGTCTAAGAACTCTTTGCCTAACCAATGGTCACAAAGATTTTTCTTCTATATTTTGTTCAATAAGTTTTATAGTTTTAGCTCTTATATTTAAGTCTTTGATTCATTTTGCTTTAATTTTCATATATTGTGTGAGGTAAAGGTCTAAGGTTTTTTTGTTTTTTTTTTTCCTTTTTTTTTTTTTTTTTTTTCATTGGGATATAAAAATTTTGAGCAATATTTTTGGACATGAAAATTTGTTTTAATGTAAATTTAATTTCCCCTTGAGGTATCTTGGCACATTTGTCAAAAATCAGTTGACAAAAAAAAACAAAAAAAACCCCAAACCAAACCAAAACAAAACCCAAACCCAAAAAACATACACACAAAATCAGAATAGGAAAAAAAAATCAGTTGACCACTGATACATAGCAGCTTGGGCAGTACAAATTTATTCCTGGACTCACCTATGTTCCATTGATCTATGTGCCTGCACTTATGCCAGTATCACACTATCTTGATTATGGTAACTTTATAGTATACTTTAAAATCAAGTAGTGTAAGTTTTCCAAATTTGTTCTCTTTCAAGATTGTTTTGGTTTCTTAGATATGACACCTAAAGCATGAGCTACCAAAGGAAAAAAAAATGAATAAATTCGACATCAACAAAATTAAAACTTCAGTGCATCATCACAATATTCACCCTTATTTAATCCATAAACATGGAGTATCTCTTTATTCAGTTCCTGTAAATAAAAATTTTCATAGAATACACAAAGGTAGAATACAGTTATTAACCCTACAAAATGAATTTTGAGAAAAAGTAGTTCTAAACTATATTATACTTCAAAATCTATAAAACAAAAAGTAGTCCTGTTTAAAAAACTAAACATATTTCATTCTCCTATTTTTTCAATGGAATGATTCATGTGTAAATATACATAACAGTAAAACTATACAATCTCAAGATTATGTCTACATTTTAAGTAATTTGCATTATATAGTCATATAATGCATATAGCACTTTTTTCTTGTTTTTCTAATTTTTACTGGGTTGCCTTAGAACTAAATAGTAGGCTGTTGGAGCTGATATTGTTGGTTGCCTACTCTACAAATTATGCCATATTATTTCCCTGCTGTCAGCCTGGATGTTTACCGTCTCCCACATGATTTGGGAATGACATGAAACAGGCACTGTGGGCCTGAAAAACAAACCTGTAATCAGAATATATTAGAATCCCAAATGCCGGGAACTCTCGACCAGCAAGAGGATTCCAACCTGAATGGGGGGGTTCGCAAGAAGAAAGAGAGACAGACAAGCGGGGTCAGGAGGGTTGAGGAGTCGGTGCTCCAACAACAACTTTATTTCTCAAAGTCTTCGATTATATACATTTTCCAGGCTCTGGTTTACGTCAGTGTAAAAAACAACAGATCACTAAATCACATGCTCTATACAATAAAGGTGACAGACACACAATCAGTGGTCGTAAAGGGTAATGGTCATTCCTGGTGCACATAAACAACATTTACGTCAAGACATTGTTTCTCCTAACTGCAGGTGTTTCTGGTTTCGATCATCTTGTTACCTTTTAACTAGATTACCTTTGTCTGTTCCTGACTCCTTTATCTCGACTTCCCTCTTACAGGCGTCCCTGTGTCTGGGCTCAAGGCCACCCGTCTTGTGAAATTCGCTTTGCAAGCATTCACACGGTTGGGATCCCAACACCCAAATAAAATAATTCATTGTTTTTCCAGAGTAGAAGGATTTCAGTGAAATCATCCTGCCAAAAGAGTATGATTGATCTCTGCAAAAATAAATGGTAATATTTTGAGTGCTCTGCATTGGTCTCTACTTCTGAAAGGTCAGATATTTAGCAGGAGCTTGATCAGCCTTGGTGAGTAAAAACCCATGTTGTCAGGCCCAGATATAGTCCCCATTCCTGCTCTCATGGCTACCCCATTCTTGGGCTTCTGTAAATGCTGATGGTATCTAGGCTGACAGTCACTGTATAAATGATTCTGTCCACTGCCTCTTCTGTGGTAGCTGCTCTTTGATGGACATTAACAAAAGGCTCAAAGATCTGTACAATGTATGTGTACTACCAGATATCCAATCCTCTTCTTCTCCAGTCTTCCAATCCTGTTCCAACCAATCAAAGCATTTGCCAGTCTTTCAGAATCTGGGTATTACCTTAGCTCACTTTTCTTGCCACAAGTAATAGTAAACAAGTTTGTGATTTGAAGCCCTGCTCATTGGGAGGATTTCCCCAACACCACCATCTTTC
The DNA here is from genome assembly GCA_963573385.1 of Cacajao melanocephalus. Classification (NCBI taxonomy): domain Eukaryota; kingdom Metazoa; phylum Chordata; class Mammalia; order Primates; family Pitheciidae; genus Cacajao; species Cacajao melanocephalus. Next base: position 7,892 of record CAUYLG010064471.1, on the reverse strand, counting down.
AGGGACATTCCTGAGTAGAATTTTAGTGGCTATGGAAGAAACCAATGTGAGAGAACCAGGCCCAGGATTTTCCTCTGATACTCTTTCACAGGGAATGCTCCCACAGAGTGTTCATTCTTGATGGAGAAAGATCTTTATCTAACTCTCCATATGAATTGAAGTAGAGGTAGTCATATGACAGAGGTAAGTGCTATGAGTCACCTATTTGCATAAATTACTTAAGTTGCTGAGACCTGTTCAGGCCCAATTCCCACTGTACCATTTTTGTTGCACAATAGACTTGTTTCCCTGCCTGTTTTATGGCTTGGTGTGAGTCTGACAGTAACCCCCCACCATGGGCAGCTGTAGTCACATAGTCACTAGATTACACTAAGTTAGTTCCTCAGTTTGTAATAGGATCCAGTAGTACACAGGAGCTGGTTTTGAAACAATGAGAGGTTCTTTTGCTTCAGAATCCTAGAGGATTGTGCTATGACTGGTCTATCTTGGCTTGTCAGAACCCCACACAGTGTTATGTTGCACCACTGGGTGAAGGACAACAGATGGAACCTACTATGAAACCCTTTTCTGCTCTGGCCCCACTCAAAACTGGCCTTCTTCCAAGTCACCCAGTAAGTGGGACAAAACAATGTTCCCTAGTGTAACTGGTGTTTCCCCATGTGTAAACAGGCCTTCCAAATACTTTTCCTTTTTTTAGTGGCAGAAGATGCAAGTTGTGTAAAACCTGATCTTAATATTGGAGTGGGTGGGGGAAGCGTCTTACCTTGTCCCAGACACCAAAATGATGATATAGGTTTTTGGTTTTTTTTTCTCAACCTCTACTAAACACTTAACTTACCAAGGCAAGCAGAGTATTTGCCACTTCTTCTCAGCAGGTTCCATTAATGTGCCATCCATGTAGTGGCCAGGATGTTGTTTTGTGGAACTCACTGTGTACTATGCTGACAGAGGGCAAGAGAATTAACAAGACTAGGACAAGACAACATGTGCTGCTATATAACAAAGTGAACTGCATTTGAACATGTGCTGCTATATAACAAAGTGAACTGCATTTGAGTCTTATTCAGGGAAGTTGAAAAGGATCCTTTTGCAGTTTAATGGCTGTATATTAAGCTCCAGAGATTGCTATTTTTTTTTCTAGTAAAAGCACAACTAGCACAACTATGATTATTACCCTTCTAGGATTGATATTGCTTCTGATTTACCAAGTTAGCCAGGCAAAAGGAAATCATAATTGGCACCACTAGCCTTTCCTACAATTAATGGCTTTTACTCCACAAGTCCAAGAGGCAGTGTGAAGGGTCTGCTGCCTGATAAGTTTATCATTATAATTATTCACTCGTGGGCTGAGTAAAAGACCGCAGGATGTGTCTGTATATTGTGGACTTTAAGATGGACTTGGATGAGAACTCTAATATCTGGCCTTTGTACATTCATAACATGCATAATGGTGGCATTTTGGGTTCCCTGGTATCAGTCAGATTATACTCTGAATATAAACATTCCAAAGATCTAATACTCCTTTTTTGCCAGTATACTGTTCCTCTAGAAAATGCATAGAAGTAGAAGTCTCTTTCAGAGAAATATTAAAAGACTAGCTATTGTATATACTTGGTATGGCTTTGGGAGGCCATCAAAAAGATTCTTCTTCCTTTCTATCTGTAAACTCTGGGTCTCAGAACTGATTCAAGTATGAAAACTGGGTAAGAGATGGTTATTATTTTTCCTTTACACCACCTAATGTCAACCCATCCATTCTTGACCTTTTTTATATTGTATAAGCTAAGTATTTCGGGAAGTGAATTGTCGCTTGTCTTTTCACTTTATTGATATCATTTGATGCACAAAAGTTTTTAACTTTGACAAAATCTTATTTTTTTTTCCTTTGGCTGGTTGCACTTTTGTGCCCTATGTAAGACCACATTGCCAAATGCAAAATCATGAAGATTTACCCCTATATTTTATTCTAAAAGTATTATGGCTTTATCTCCTATATTTAGGTCATATATCCATTTTTAGGTAATTTGTGTATATGTTATGAGAGGGTTCAGTTTCTTCGTGGATATGGACATCCAGTTGTTCTAACACCATTTATTGAAAACATTATTCTTTCCTCGTTGAATGTCCTTGGCACCTTTGTGGAAAATCAGGTGCCCATAAATTGGTTTATGGGACTCTCAATTTTATTCCATTGGTCAATTTGTTTATTCCTATGCCAGTACCACACTATTTTGATTATTGTAGCTTTGTGGTAAGTTTTGAGATCAGGAAGTGTGAGTCCTCCAATTTTTTTTTTTTCCCAATATTATTTTGCGCACCTGGGACCACTTGAAATTACATATGAATTTGAGAATTGGCTTCTCCATTTCTCAAAAAGTCATTAGAATGTTGACAGATTGCATTAAGTCTGTAGATCACTTTGAGAAGTGTTGCCATTTTAACAATATTAAATCTCCTAATTTATGAACACAGACAGTCTTTACACTTATTTGGGTTTTCTTAAAATTTTTCATATATCTGGGGGCACTAATATTTTGTGCACCCCTGTTTATAATTGTTATTCTTCTTAATACTCTTTTATCAATATGTAATGTCCTTCTTTCTTGTAACAGTTTCTTAAGGTCTATTTTGTCTGATATTAGTTAAGCCACCCCAGCTCACTTTTGGCAACTATTTGCATGGAATATCTTTTTTTATCCTTTCAACCTTAACCAATTTGTTTCATTAAATCTAAAGTAAGAAATATCTTCTGCCAATCTCTGACTTTTGATTGGAGAGTTTAATCCATTTACATTTAAAGCCATTACTGATAAGGAAGAACCAATTTCTGTGACTTTGCTATTTGTTTTCTGTATGTCTTGAAGTTTTATTGTCCCCCATTTCCTCTATTAGTTTCTTGTAATGACATGTTTTGATTCCTTTCTCATTTCCTTTTATGTATATTCTGTATATGTTTTCTTTGTGGTTGCTATTGGTATTACATATAACATTCTAAATTTATAAAAATTTATTTCAAATGTATGCCAATTTGGCTTCCATTTCATTAAAAAATCTACTCAGATACAGCATCATCTCCCTCTTTTTATGCTATTGATTTTTGATGTCACAAATTACATCTTTGTACATTGTGTGGCCAACAACAGATCTATAATTATTTTATACATTTTTTCTTAAATCCTTCTTAAAATAAAAAGTGGAGTTACAAAGTAAAATTATATTAATAACTTTAATTATTAAATTAATAAAATTAATATTGGCTTTTATATTTGCCAATATATTTTCCTTTCCTGGGACATTTTATATCTTTATGTGGTGTTGAGTTATGGCCTACCATTTTTTTTCATTGCAATCTGGAAGACTCCTGTTACCATATCTTATAAGACAGGTCTAGTGGTCATGAAATCCTTTCACTTTTGATATCTAGGAAATTTTAAATTCCCCCTCACTTTTGAAGGACAGGTTTGCCAGATAAAGAGTTCCTGATTGATTTTTTTCCCCTTTCAGTACTTTAAAACATCATCCCATTGCCTTCTGGTCTTTAAAATTTCTGATTAAAAATCTTATTGATTATCTTTTATATGTAAAGAGTTGCTTCTGTCTTATTTCAGGATTCTCTTTGTATTTGTCTTTTGACATTTGATTATACAGATGTTCTTCAACTTACATTGGGGTTGTGTACTGATAAACTCATTATAAATTGAAAATACTGTAAGTTGAAAATACATTTAATGCAGCTAAGCTGATTATTTTAGCTTAGCCTAGCCTATTTTAAATGTTCTGAGAACCCTTACATTATCTTACAGTTGGGCAAGGTCACTCCCACAAAGCTTATTTTATAATAAAGTATTGAATAACTCATGTAATTTATTAAATACTGTGTTGAAGTATGGTTTCTACTGAATGTGTATTGATTTTGCACCATCAAAAGATTGAAAAATTGTAAGTCAAACCATTATAAGTTGTAGACTGTATTATGCCCTTGTGTGGGCCTTTTGTGTTTATTCTACTTGGAGTTTGTTAAGCTTCTTGGAATTGTAGGTTTATGTATTTCATCAAAGTTGGAGAGTTTGCAGCCATTAATTCTTCAAAAAATCTTTCTACCCCTTTCTCTTCTGCTTCTGGGACTCCATGATGTGTATCTTGATGTCCAATCCCCTTCATTCTTTTTTTTTCCCCTTACTCAGGTCAATAATTTGATTGTTCTATCTTCAGGTTTTCTGATTATTCTATTTGCTTGAATATGCTCTTGAACTCCTTTAGTGAATTTTTTAAGTTCAGTTATGCGCTTTCCAGCCCCAGAATTTTTTCTTCTTCCTCTTCCTTCTCCTCCTTCTCCTCTTCATTTTCCCCCTCCTCCTTCTCCTCATCATCCTCCCTCTATTTCCTAGGCTGGAGTGGTGCAATCATAGGTCACTGCAGCCTCAACCTCCTGGGGTCAAGCAGTCCTTCAGTCTCAGCCTCCTGAATAGCTGGTACTACAGGCATGTGTCACCATGTGCCTGGCTAATTTTTTTCATATATATTTTTGTGTGTGTATAGAGATGAGGTTCCACTATGTTGCTCAGGTTGGTCTTGAACTCCTGGACTCAAGTGATCCTCTTGCCTCCAACTTCCAAAGTGCTGGTATTACAGGCATGAGCCACCATGCTCAGACTATTATTTTTATCTCTTTGTTGATATTCTATTTTTTATATATTGTCTTCCTGGTTTCCCTTAGTTCTTTGCCCATGGCTTCCCTTTGCTCTCTGAACATATTTAAGCATTTGTTTTAAATTATTTTTAAAAATTATTGTGAATTTGATATCCAGACTTCCTTAGAGATGGTTTTCATCAACTTATTTTTCTCCTTTGAATAAACCATGTGTCCCCGTCCCTTTGTATGCCTTATTATTTTTTGTTGTTGTTGTAGAATATTGGGCATTTGACTATTATAATGTAACTTTGGAAATTAGATTCTCTCCTGTTCTGCATGGTTGACCATTGGAGGCTATATAGTCCATTTGTTTTGAGAGTTTTACAAGCATTTTTTGCAAAGACTACTGCTTGTTATGTGTAATCACTAAAGTTTCTGTTACTTTATCTCATACTCAGAAATTTCCTTGAATGTGAGGAGCTGAAACAGTCCTCCTTCTCCATCCCAAAAAAGAGAAAAAAAGTGAACAACATCTTCTCCTATCTATGCAGATTGGCTCTGTGCTGGGTATTCCTTCACTACTTAGTATTTCTCTGAGCCTAAGGATCAGCCTGAAGTAAAAGGTCAAGATTTTATCAGGACTCATCTGAGCATTCCTCTTCCTTTTGTAATATTAGATGAGTGTGGTCACAACTATAAGTGCCACCTGGATGGTAAATTGGAGGGAAGACTGCATCCAGGCTCCCTATCCAGAGCCAAGCCATGTAAATTATTGCAGATGCCATTGAGATTAACTACCTAGAGCCATACTGCTTCTCTTTAAGGTGGATCAATTTTTTCACTTTTTGTGGTTCACTAATCCAAATGAAACAAGAAGTTTTGGAAATTACACATATCCTGTCATATCTGGCCAGCAGGAAATCCGGGGTAATGTGATTGGCCATCACCACACTAGAAAGTTTATTTTTGGTTGTAGCAACCTCTGTAACACCTTTTGTTGTCTTGGGTTCAGGGTCCAATTCTTAGAAGTCTATAAAATTTGGGATTATAATGTGAGGGATCTTTGGTACTAGAAAGGACCTGAGAGAGGGTGCTACTTTCTAAAATGTACAAAGAAACAGCTATTAAGTTTTTTTCAGCACAGTCAGGTTGAGGATGACCTATCATCAATCACAGCAGTGTCTATGGTCTGGAAAAAGGGTAAAAGGGAGCTATTTTCTTCCTTGATATGGTTTGGTTCTGTGTCCCCACACAAGTCTCATCTTGAATTGTACTCCCATAGTTCCCATGTGTTGTGGGAGGGACCCGGTGGGAGATAATTTGAATCATGGGGGCAGTTCGCCCATACTGTTGTTGTGGTAATAAGTTTGACGAGATCTGATGGTTTTGTCAAGGGTTTCCACTTTTGCATCTTCCTCATTTTTCTCTTGCTGCCACCATGTAAGAAATAACTTTCACCTCACACCATGATTCAGAGGCCTCACCAGCCATGTGGAATTGTAAGTCCAGTTAAACCTCTTTTTCTTCCTAGTCTCGGGTATGTCTTATTAGCAGTGTGAAAACAGACTAATATACTCAGTCCCTTAGACAATGCAGGGAAATTACAGGGTACCAGCAATAATATGATAAGGCCAAAGAGAACCATATGATGGTAGAGAAAATTAGTCTTATTCTATTATCTTGGATGTCAGCCAGCCTCTCAAATCAGCTGTCCTTAGTTTAAGGTTCCCCTGTGAAATAGTATCTAATAGTTAGGTTGAGGGCAGTGGTAAAAGTCTGGAATAAGGTTACCAAAGATTCTAAGATGATGGGCCAGGCAATGTGTTTAGCAGGTGAGAACTATCTTAATCTGTTTTCTGTTGCTGTAACTGAATACCTGAGATAGGTAATATATATATAAAAGAAATTTATTTCTTACAGTTCTGGAGGCTGGGAAGTAAAAGGGCTGTATTTTGTGAGGATTTTCTTGCTGGTGGGAACTCTCTGCAGAGTACCAAGGTGATGCAGTACATCGCATGACAAGGGGGCTCATGAAAGAAGGCCAGCCTGGCTTTTAATAACAGATCACTCTTGTGTTAACTAAGTCACTTCATGATAATCCATTAATCCATTAACCCATTAATTCATTAATCCATTAACCCATCTATGGATTAATGCATTTATGAGAGCAGAGCCTCATGACCCAATTATCTCTTAACATTTCCACCTTGTGGTACTGTTACATTGGGGATTAGGCTTCCAACACATGCACTTTTGGGGGACACATTCAAATCACAGCAAGAGCCAAGAGAATTTAATAGTCTCTCCCACCAACCCTGACCTCCCAGTTTCTAAGGTGCTTCTTTCCCAAGAGCCAGGGTTGTTCTTTTTCCATAACTAAATGATCAGAATAACCAATTCCCAAAGGCAAACACTTCACATTTTCCCTCTATTCTTATAATTTTTAACACCTCATTTAATCACATCTACCATCCAACTATTCAGTGTTTTATTTCTTATGTCATCCTGGAACATCTCCTGCCCTCTGATATGTAGGCCTCACCTTCCATGTTGGATTCTTCCAACTAGGATCCACCTTCCATGTTGTCATCTAATACTTATTAAGATTGTTGAAAATATCCATAACTTTCCAGGTGCTGCAAGCATAACCAGGTGGTAAGAGAAGCACCAGGCTAGAGTCTCCCACCCGTCAGCTCTTTTTTGCCACTGATAGGTTCCTGCAGCCAAGTTTCCCAGAGGTATTTTAGAGGAAAATCGAGAGTAAGAAGGGTTAATTATGTGGTTTGGAACTCAAACAGCTAGTCGGGACCTCTTCTTCCCGTCTTCCCCCAATGTCACAATTAAATCTCGTAGTTCTATCTAAAGGAGGAGCATTTCTTTGGAAAATTGCCATAGTTATAATGCATACTTTTTGTCTTAAGTGTGTGCTCTAGTGAGAGTCTTAGCTGTCTGCTCAGCTTTTTATGCTCTCCTTTAACAGTACCATTTTAAATTTCTTTCTTTTTTTTATTATTATTTTTTATTTTTGAAAGAAAGAAAAAGAGAAGAAAGAAAGTGAGAGTGAAAGAAAGAAAAAAAAGAATGTAAGAGAGAAAGAAAGAGGAAGAGAAAGAGAGAAAGAGAACAAGATTCTTGTTCTATTGCCCAGGCTAGAATGCAGTCTAAAAATGGGTATTAAAAACCTCTTTTATGCCAATAATTATACTTAACAATGGAGACAGGAAGGAATAAGAGATGAAAATAACAAACAAGCAGCCAA
>CAUYLG010064469.1:0-24931 GCA_963573385.1 Cacajao melanocephalus | reverse complement strand
GAGTAAATATGGGAAAAGTTACATAGAGGCTGACCATTATTTCAACAAGCCATGTCTTAGTACATAGTTGCTAAAATGCTCACATTTATTTTACATATTTCACTATTTCTCTTTTATCTGTTCATATGTTTCTGCTGTAATATCTTAATTCAAGCTCTTGTTTACCTATTGTGTAATCCTCTTTGGTAGCCTGCTAAATGGTATTTTTTGCTTCTAGTCTCTTTTAACTCTGTTGTATTTTGAGAAGGAATGACGAAGAGACCTGGGGTACACAGAAGTGTTTAAGAAAGAAGCATGAGCATATGCAGAGATCAAGAGTGAAGAAACAGGAATGCTGAGTTTGAGAAACTGGAAAAAACTTTAATAAAAAAACTTTTCAGTTATTAAATTAAACTTTAATAAAATTAAACTTTTATTTAATAAAAGGAGAAAGGGGGTGAAAGATGAGATTTGAGCAGTACATGAGATCATGAAATGCCTTTTAATCCATGATAAAATCAAACTTACCTATGAATTCATTTATATGGCCAACACAAGACTTGTATTTTAGACATGTCCCTTTGGTTATAGTGTAGTCAGTAACTAATAGACAGTTGGGAGATTGTTAGAATAAAGAAATTACTAAAAAAGTAGTGGTTGGCTGTGAGGAATGAAGAAAAGTAGATGAGTGCTAGAGGTAATTCAATTAGGAGGTAAAGTCAACAAGAGTTGATTTGATTGAAACAGAGTACGTTCATGAGGAAAAGGGGTAAATCTAGGTTAGTGCTTCAAATTCTGTTTTTGACAACGTGGTAAATAGAAAAACATGCAAATAGTATTGTTGGTTTTCTTTTTCATTTTAAGTTGTTTATTGCTAGCATATAAAAATACAGTTAAGTTTGTATATTGATTTTGTATTCTCTACCCTTCCTAAACTCACTTAATTCTAGTAGCTTTTTGTAAATTCTGTAGAATTTTCTACATAGATCAATATGTAGATATATGGTAAATTACATTGATTTTCATTTTTTAAACCAACTTTGTGTTTCTGGGATAAACCCAAGATAACTAACTGATTGTGTGTTAACCTTGTATCTTGAGACGTTGCTAATACACATGACTGTTAGTAGGTTTTTTTTCATTGCTTCCTTAGGATTTTCTGTGTAAATAGTCATGTCTTTTGCAAATAGGGACAGTTTTCCTTCTTCCTTACCAGTCTTTATCCTTTTTGTTTTTCTCATTTTTAAATTTATTATTGCATTGGCTGAGGCCACCAGGGCAAAGATGAATAGAAGTGATAGGAACAGACTACCTTGTCTTTTTCCCGATTTTAGAGGAAAATAGTGTTTCCCCATCAAGTATACTGTTGAGTTTTTTCCCTCAATCAATGTAACTGGGGCATAATTTACATAGAATAAAATTGAGCAGCCATTCATAATGAAAACTCAACAAAACTTGGAAAAGAAAGGAACCTTTTTACTGTAACACAGGACATTTAATAAATATTTAAAGATGCATCCAGGAAATGCAAAGTAAAACTACAATGAAGTAGTTCTTCCACTAGAAGTAGTATATCCACTAGAAGTATATCCAGTGAAGTAGTATATCCACTAGAATAGTTAAAATTAAAAATTCTTTCTATACCAAGTGTTGACAAGGATGTGGAACAACTGATAAAATTGCTCATGGTAATTTAAAATAATACAACCACTTTGAAAAACGGTTGGAAATTTTCTTGTAAAGTTAAACATAGATTTAATATATACCACTGAGAAATCCCACTTTTAGCTGTTTATCCAAGAGAAATGAAAACATGTCACATAAAGCTTTGTATACAAATGTTCATAGTTTTATTCGTAATAGCCCAAGTGTGAATAAACTTTAATGTCCATCAATAAACAAAGGGTTGAAAAATAACTGCTGTATATCTATAGAGTGGAACACTAAATGGTTCCATTTATATTAACTTACAGAACAAGCAAAACTGACACATAGTGACCAAAAGCAGATAAGTGTTTGCCTAGGGTTTGGCGGACTGATTGCAGAGAAGCACAGGAAACACTTTAGGGTGACAGAAATATCTCGATTGTGGATGGTGGTGGTTACCTGGCTGTATACATTTGTCACAGTTTAAACTGCATATTGAAAATGAGTGCAGTTAACCTGGCTGGACCCACAGTCTGAGTTCTGCTTTTCAGAATTTCCTCTTCAATTTTCTGGGTTTTTTTGTTTTTTGTTTTGTTTTTCTTTTTGGTCTCCTTACTAAACTCTGTCCTTTGACACCTTAAGTTAGTAAGGATGTCCTCTGCCTGTGTAGGGTTTGAACTTGCCCTTAGGCAAAGATTGCTAATGTGTGTCTGGCCCCTTGCAGTTTTTCTGTTTTTCAAGAGTAGACGTTCCTCCTCTTTCTGCCTACTTCTGGTTGCTTTCCAGTGTCAAATAGTACACCCATGAACAGACAGAGAATAAAAATGAATGCCAATATCAGACAAGAAAATTTCAAGATTTCATTTTTAAGGATTGAATGTTGACATTCAGTGTTGACAGGATGGGTAGAAGAGTCAAACCAGAGGAAAACTTATCAAAAAAGTGTTGAAGAGGAGAGATTCTGAGTAATTTAGTAAGGGAATCAAAGTGATTAACTGAGAAACTATTTGAGGCCACTTGGCCTCCTCTTTTCTCCTTTTCTAATTGAACAGAGGGCAGCAAATATAGTTCCCTATTGAATAAAGCTGTGTGTTAAGGTATGGTTGTTGGGTGGAAGAACTCATTTTTCTTTAGCAGTTATCTACCTTGAAAGCTCAAATGAATCATTTGGAAAACTATTATAACTAGTAAGACTTAGAGCTCAACAAACAAATATCAGTACCTTTTTATATACCATTCAGGAGACATAACTCCAACAAAATAGCAAATCACATTTTTTTTTAAAAAAAAAACCCATATTCATTAAACATCTAGTAATAAACTTAAGCAGGAGTGTCAAGAGCCATATGAAGAAAATATAGAACTTTGCAGGAGGATATAATAGAAATTATGAATAAATGGAGACATACCATGCACATGATGAGGAATGCTCAGTATTGTAAAAGATCTCAGTACTATTTCAGTTTCATTGGTAAAATCAGTGATATTGCTGGTTAGAATCTGAATGGAATTTTTTGGGAGAATATTTGACAATATGACCCTCAACTTCCTCTGGAAGAGAATCTGGATAAACTTAGTGAGATATATAAAATACAATCAGCTTGTCCTAACAGATACAAAAATGTGGTGTGATGAAATAGTACTTAAAATAGTGTGTTCTTAGTATGAATATAAGCCAATGGGGTAGAAGAAACAGCCCAAGTATAGATTTTTGTCTATATGAAAACATAGTTTATTATAATAATGGCATTCAAATCAGGATAGGTGTTGGGACAATTAGTTAAAGATGGGAAAATATATATTTAGATTCTTAATAGATACCATATATAAAAATAAATTCCAATGTAAATTTAAAACAACAGTATAAAAATGTTGGGTAAGAGTTGGAAACATTTTTAATAATATTTGCTTGTTATGATCATCCTAGGCAACAATGGTCCATGCATTTGTAAAGGAAATGTTGATAGATTTCACTGCCTAACATTTCGAATATACACTGAAGACAAAATACCAACCGGAGGGAAATACTTGTAACATATGTAACATAATATTAAAATCTAGAAGAGCTTCTAGAAATAATAAATGAAAGATAACCCAATAGAAAAATGGGAGGATAGCATGAACACAGGAAGAGTATGTATTAATGACAAACGTGACAAGATATTCAGCTTCACTAGTAAATAAGAGAGAAGCCAAATAAAATTACAATGATAACACTCTGCATACTAGATTAGCAAAAATGCAGATTCACACTACCTGTTTCTGGCAAAGATCTCAGGGAAATGTGCGTTCTCAAGATACTTGGTGAGAGTGTAAAGTGAAAAAGTGTTTTTAGAAGGCAGATGGCAGCATATATCAAAATTGAACATTTCTTGTATGCAAGAATTTGTCTTCCAACATTATTTGTAGAGGAAATAGTAATGGAAAAACCTGAAACACTCATAAGAGAATAGTTGAATAAAGTATATGACATCTGCTGGGTATGGTGGTGTATGCCTATAGCCCCAGCTGCTGGGGAGGCTGAGGCAGGAGGACCTCTTGAGCCCAGGAGTTCTGGACTATTGTGTATTATACTGATTGAGTGTCTACACTAAGTTCAGCATCTGTGTGTGTGTGTGTGTGTGTGTATTTTTTTTTAATACTTATATGCAGGTGTATTACAGCATTAGAAGGTGTACTTACTGACATGTGAACAAGGCTACCTCTTTGGGTGGGAGAGTAGAATTGGAAGAGCAGTGATAAAGGACTTTTATGGTTTTTGCTGTGTGTGTGTGTGTGTGTGTGTGTGTGAGAGAGAGAGAAAACTTGAATGTTTTATATTGATATTGTTATTTTAATAATAATTTTACTATAGAAAACAAAAGGATAAATGATTATTCATCTAAACTTGGCTATGCTTCCAAATCCCTTGGGAAGCATTTAAAAAATGCTGACACCCCATGCCAAGAGATTCATGGTTAGTTGATCTATTCAACTAAATATCTGAAGAAAGTCCCTATGTGAATCTGATACTTACTGACCGTCATTCACAGTCACCCATTTGGTCACCTGATTTTTATAATAAAATTATGAAAGACTTGAGAGGTGAAAGGGGAACTGTAGTAGGACAGTATTCAGACAAGGATTTATCCAACCCCACTAGTTCTCCAGCATTGTTTTTGTTTTAATTTTATTTTATTTAGCATAATGAATGGTAATGTTGGGATCAAATCTAAGTTTTCCACACCTTTTCTTTCCACTGTTTTACTAAGCCATATGTTTTTTATTGGATCTAGTGACTCTCCAGAATTACTTGGGAGATATTCTTTCTCCCAAGTTTCTAACTTGATTTCTAGTAAGAAATAGGACTGATTTATAAAAGAAACAAAAGGTTAATATCACAACGTATACAACTGTCATTAAGATGAGTAATAGAAGATATTACAGCTAAAGATTTCTAAAAATTGATAGAAAACGGAATATATTACAGATGAAGTATGCAATGCTTTATCTGTGCTATCTTGTGCATAAATACATTCTCTTCCTGAAATATCTTACCTTTACTTTAACTCACATTCCTCACTCCCTCCCCTACATCATTTACCCCTTTACCTTCACATTTTTAAGACTCAGGATGAAAGTCACTTTCTCAAGCCTTTCCTGACTACCACTACTCCCTAGGTGCAATTTGCCTGTTTCTTTTTTATCTATAGCAGTGATTATACTTTCTTGAGCTGATATGTTTTATGACTTACCAGTTTTTGAGGATAGGGACCATATTTTGATTTTATATCACCCCAGTACCTGGCACAGTGCCTTATAGAAATAGGCTTCAAATAATAAATTAGTTAAGGGAAAAAAATATACATCTAAAACTTGATACTGTGGAAAAGAATGTAAGCTAGAATGTAATCTCCAAAGTGATACTAAGACAGATGAAGGAGATAAATATATGACTATAATTTGTCCAAATTATATTTTCTTTAAGACTAAAGCTGTTTACAATAGAAACACTGAACAATTTGGAGTTGAATTACTTGATTGATTGATTGATTGATTGAGACAAGGTCTTGCTCAGTCACCCAGGCTGGAGTTCAGTGTGCAGTGGTGCGATCATGGCTCACAGCAGCTTCAACCTCCCAGGCTGAACCTCAACCTCCTAGCCTCCCACCTTAGCCTCCCGAGCAGCTGGGAATATAGGCATACACCACCACACCTGGCAAATTCTTTCTTTTTTTTTTTTTTTTTGGTAGAGACAGGGTCTTGCCATGTATCTTTCCCCTGATTTACAGAAAGACACAGATGTACAAATTGAAGAAGCTCACTGAACTCCAAGTACAATAAAAGTGGTCGAAAGGCAGACTTTTGAAAGCAGCAAGAGAGAGAGAAAAGTGACTTTCACATGCAAGTGCTCCTCAGTAAAAAAATCAGTGGATTTCTTAGTAGAAACCTTGCAGACCAAAAGACAATGAGATGATATATTTAAAGTACTGAAAGAACACTATCAATCAAGAATTTTATATTTGGCAAAACTGTTCTTCAAAAAGAAGTTATGACATTGCTAGACAAATAAAACCTGAGGGAGTTAACCACTAGACGTGCCCTTAAACAAATGCTAAGGGTAATTCTTCATGTTGAAATGAAAAGATCCTAGACAGTCAAAGCCATATAAAAATACAAAGTTTGCCCACAAAAGCAAATACACAAGCAATTATAAAACAATATCATTATAATTTTATTTGTATCTTTACTCTGTTTCCTATAGGATTTAAAGACAAATGGAGAAAGAATAACGATAAAATCTGTGTTAAAGGGTATACAACATGTAATGATGTAATTTTTGGCATTTATAACATAGAGTGGGAGGAGCATGGATGTAAAGGGGTAGAGTTTTTGTATGCAATTGAAGTTTAAGTTAGTGTCAGTTTAATATAGATTGTCATAACTTTACGATGGCATAAGAAATACCCATGGTAACAACAACAACAAATATTTATAGAATATGCACACAAGGAAATGAGAAATAAATCAAAATGTGCTACTACAAAAAATCAGTTGAACATGAAGGAGGATAGTTATGGGGAAAACGAGGGACATAAAAGCTATGACACAGAAAACGTAACAACACCTAAAGATATGTACCCTGTCAGTCACTTACATACAAGTAGATTACATTTTCCAATCAAAAGACATAGATCACCAGAAAGGGTGTTTTTGGTTTTTTGTTTAAATCAGGATTCAAAAGGTTGACAGATATTTCTTTAGTGTTTAGCTCATAAGCCACATGCAGCAACAGCTCCATCTAGCCACCAGTAGGCAGAGGAAAGACTGTCAATACCATCCATTATCAAGAAGCTATCCTGCTTCTGATTTCGTGTTTGATTTTTTTTATGTTGTGTATTCATAATTAATGATTACTTCAAAGATGAGCTTCTAAAACTATCTTGAAATCGTATATTTATATTCTTCAAAATTATTTCAGTATTGGGCTAAGAACTGGGGCTCACGCCTGTAATCCCAGCACTTTTGGAGGCCAATGCGGGAGGATTGCTTGAACTTGAGAGTTCAAGAACAGCCTAGGCAACATAGCAAAACCCTGTCTCTACAAAAAAAATTTAAAAATTAGCCGGGTGTGGTGATGCACATTGCTAACATATGTTAAACACTTAATATGCACTAAATATTTTTATTTTATTATCAGATTTAGACCCAGTAATACTATGAGTTGGAGATTGTCATCCTCAATTTATAGATGAGAAAATTGAGATACTGAGAAATGAAATAATTTGCCCAAGATCTCAAAGCTACTAAATGATAGAGTGGTTCCAGATGTGTGCCATATTCAGTGATGAATAGGGAGGGAACCTGTTGAGATGGACAGGCTATTGTTTGGTAGGAGACGTACTGTTATAGAAACAGCCAGTTGAGTCAGCATAGTCGCTACTTAGGAGCCATGTGGCAAGCAATTGGCAATGTCTATCACTGTGTGAGTACTTGGATTTGGATTTGGAGAGGTACACCAATGCCCCTGTTTTGGCTGGTGGCATCCAGTAGAATGAGGAAAGCCCCTTTGCTCAGGAGACTAGCTGTCACACCTACTGGCAGCACATTCTGCCTATCCCCACCAACTATAAAAGTCAAGTTATCTATCCTGTCTCTTCTCCACAAGTGGCAGACATAGAAAGTATTCACAAAGAATCTTACAGAGAATTTTGAATAAAAATACATATTAAACAAGGTAAACACAAACATTGGAAAAAAATCAGCACTGTAAAAGAGATGCACCCAAGTCAGCAAAACAAAGATTCTACACTAGAGAAAGTAGGAAAGCAGTCTGTAAAGATGGAAGTAATAGCACCAGTCTTGGGGATAAGAAGATGAAATGAATTTTTGCATGTAAATAGCTTAGAACTGTGCTTGGAACATAATAAATGCTTGATAAATATTAGTATAAACAAAGAGAACAAGACTATTTTACATTGGTACAATTAGGATATTGCATTCATGCAAAGAAAACAATGAAAGATTTTAGAAATTAAAAATAAAATTGTCACAATAAAAGACTCACTAGTTAGGATAAATAGCATAGACACCATGGAAGATTTAAAGCTTTCAACATCAATACACACAACAAATAAAAATAATGAAAACATATGGAATATTGTAATAACTATCAAGTTTAATGAATTACATACTCTACTCTTTTTTTCCAAATACTCATGGAACTTTTACAGAAATTGAGCATATGCTCAAATGCAGAAATTTTATTACTACATTTTGGCAATACAAAAATTAACTTTGTCATGTAAAACAGTATATGGAGTAAACAAGAGATTCTTCCCAGGGTAAAGAATGAGAAATTGGCTTTGAGAAGATTAGAAACCCATGAGCCATGAGGTAAGTGATTAGCAGTGTCTAATCACCTTGAAAGGTTTGAAAAGATTAGAAACAGAGCTCTATCCCTAAATAGACACTCCTTCATGAATGGAGTTGACGGAAGTACCATCTCTTATTAGCTACCAGTATTAACTAGATAGTTATAATTTCTAATAAAATATCACATTTAAAATTTATATATATATTGCATTGCAGACAGTTCAGCTTTTCTCAGATGTAGCACTGTAATCTAGTTAGTACAGCAGTTCTTGGCACAGAATATATAGCCTGTAACTAAATACAGGTAGTGATATAACCCCAATGTCCATTTATATAAGAACAAAATTAAGGGTTTATAATGTGTTTTCAAGATGTATTAAAACAGTTACTGTAAGCAATTCCACTCCTAGATATATATTGAAGAGACCTGAAAATATATGTCCACACAAAAATTTATATGCAGATGTTCATAGCAACATTATTCATAATAGGTAAAACATGGGAACAATCCAAATGTCCATCAAGTGATGACTGGAGAAACCAAATGTGGTATATCTATAACAGTGAAATATTGAGCAATAAAAAGGAATGGCACACTCACTGGGGTGGCCATAATTTTTTAGAGGTAGTACTGATGAAGATGTGAAGAAATGGAAATCTTTATACGTCGATGCTGGAGACTTTAAGATACAGCCACTGTGGAAACAGGTTTGGCAGTTTCTCAAAAAGTTAAATATATAGTTATTCTGTGACCCAACAATACTATTACTAAACATATACCCAAGAGACCTGAAAACGTGTTCACCAAAAATGTGTACACAAATGTTCATAGCAGCATTATTCATAATAGTCAAAAAGTAGACACAACCCAATATCAGGTATAAAAAGGAATGAATTACTGTTACATGCTACAATGTAGATGAACTTTGAAAACCTTATACTGTGTAAAAGCAGACAAACCAAAAAGGCAACCTGTTGTGTGATTCCATTCTTTTAAAATGTTCAAAACAGGTACATTTGTAGAGACAGAATGTAGATTAATGATTGTTAGGGGCAGCAGGGAAGGGCACATTGGGCCTGACTGCTGATAGGCACAAGATTTCCTTTAAGGGTGATGGAAATATTTTGGAATTAGATAGTAGTGATGGTTGTACACCACAGGGAATATACCAAAGTATAATGACACATACATGTTAAAATGGTAAATTTTGCGGTGCGTGAAATATATCTCACTAAAAATGCTATATAAAAATAATGTTGAGTCCTGGCATATGCGTTTTATAATTTGATAAATTTTGCAAAGTTATCCTCCATTGAGATGGTACAATTTATACTTTCAGAAGCTATGTATGAGAGTGCCTGTTCTTCTCATGTGTATGTCATCAAACGTTTTAGTCTTTGCCCAATATTGCTGTTGAAAAATAATAACCCAATCAAGATTACTGTGTATTTCTATAAATATGATCAAGATTGACTATCTTGTCATATACTTAAATGCCATTTATATTTCCTTGATTGTGAACTTCTGTTATTATTCATTGCCTGTTTTTCCATTAGTGTTGGTTTTTTTCTTATTGATGTGTAGAACTTCTTTATATATTATGTTTTTTCCTAGTTTGTTTTGCAACTTAATGATGGATTTTTTACAATGAATGCTATTTTAACCATTCAGTAGTGCTTGTTATAGTACTGTTCCATCTTCCTGGTTTAAACCAAGAACCTAAGCCCTATGTCACTGATATCATTGATGAGAGCTATTAAATTTCTCAGTGCTTATCTTTGTACTTCTAAACTTTGTCAGCTTAACACATCTGTGTATGTAAATGTGTTTGTATTTCTTTTACCAGAACATTTTGAAGGAGAACTGAATGAGGAAGGCAGGCTTTTGATAGAATAATTGATATGAAATTTTGATTATAGACAGCCATTAAAGTGGATATAATTTACGAGTTTTCCTAGAAGATATGAAGAATAAAAATCACTAGATTGATAAATAGATGGATGGAAAGATGGATAAATGGGTAGATAGATTGAGGAAAGAAGTGTGTTGAACAAAGTTGAAAACCCTACCCCCAGCTGTTGAGTCATTCAGCAGGTTTAGTCCTTCAGTAAATTATTTATTTATTTACTTTACTTTCTTTCTTATTTTGAGATGGGGATTACAGGTGTGTGCCACTGCTTCTGACAGTATTTTTAATTCATATTATATGTCAAGCCCTGTGCTAGGTGCTGACTGTACAGTATTAACTGAAACGGCTTTTATCCCTGGTTTTATTATAATCTAATGAAGGAGTCAGACAAAAGAAAAGGTGAAGCAAACTTAATTGAGGTAATGTAATGAAGGAATTCAATGATCCTCACTTTTTTATGGAAAAATAACTAAGTTAAATGGGAGCTGTATGACATACTTTTGGTAGGGTGGTCAGTTAAGGCCTTTCTGAGGTGGCAGGCTTTAAACTGAGACTTACAGATAATGAAGAGTACTGTAGGAAATCTAGAGTGCATTCTGTGAAAGGGAAGCTTGAAATTGAGGTCCTTATGATGGCATCTTTCCAGAACAGAAAGGAAGCCATTATGACTGGAATTTAGTGAGTTGAGGTGGAAGAGGTAAGAAGAGGCCATACTAGTCGTAGTGTAAGGACTTGGGATCTAGTACTGAGAAATTATCAAGAAATTTTTAGCAAATGAATTACATAATCAAATTTAGTTACTCACAGACATTTATTTATTATTAAAATCTATGTGTTCTGCCTGGATGTAATTATGGGTGGTAGAAGTTAGGTTTATAAATAATGATACATAAACTTACTTGGAAAATACTGCCACATCTAGTACCTCATTTTGGTTTCTTTGATTTTTTTTTAACTGAAACATATTAGCAGTTGAAATTTTTCTGAATTCAGCTATAATTGTCCAGAGCTAAACTGGCCTTCAGAAGTATTGAAACTGCTTAAAATTTCTCATACATAAAAATCATTTTCAAAATTAAACATTGTATCTTAAAAAATTGGTGGATTTTTTTCAAGGGGGTCAGGTATTTTATTTTTAAATGAGTAGGGTTAATGTTATAAAATTTCTCCTGAGTGGATTTCCATGTTCTGTAGTAAAATTTTGCCTGAATTAGTATAAAGTCCAGGAGAAAGAGAGAGAGAGAGAGAGAGAGAGAGAGAGAGAGAGAAGGGTGAAGAGAATTTCAAAAACTTGCCAGCCTATTAAGAAATAAAGTTAAATTAATGTGAATCACTTCAGGTTGCTGCAATTACTAAGCATCTTTACTTTTGAAATAGAGGTTATTGCACATTGTACAATGTGATGGAAAAGTCAAATCAAAATCTTAATGTTAAATATGTTCAGTAATTTCTAGCATAATTTTATTACATTTGATATGAAAAATGTTGTCTGTAATGTAATGATTCTTTTTCCTACCTAGGCCTTTTCTGAAATGCAGATTTTAGCATTTATCTCCAAATGGAATAAATTTGCAAGCATCAATATAGTAGTTCCTCAAGGACAAAAGAAATCAGTTTTATTTATTTATTTTTCAGAGGTGGCTGGATCCAAACAAACCAATAAGGAAGCAGCTAAAGAGTGAGCATGCATATTTACTTAATGTTTTGCAAGTATACTTTATAAAGATAAAGGATTAATATAGTCTGATTAATTAGAAACTACTTTTATTAATTCTAGGAGGATCTCCTTACAGTTTGAACTTTAGAGTCAAATTTTTTGTAAGTGACCCCAACAAGTTACAAGAAGAATATACAAGGTGGGTTTATGGAGCGTATTTTTCTTGAAAATATTGTTGGAACTCTAATATGAAATTTTGAAATTAGGCAAAAAGAAATTACTATGATGTAATTCTGAGCTTTCAGTCAGTACACAGAATAAGTTATGGCTATTCCAAGATAATGTTTTCCTCTTTTTTTGGATGGCTGCGAGACCCTAAGGGGATTTAGAACCTCAGAGCTTCCCAGTCCAGCCCCAGGCAGCTTCCTGAGCCATATAAATATTAAAAATTTCTACTTGTGAACACTGTTTAAGTGCTGTTTAAATTAATTGAGGTCATCAAATGTTGCTGAAACTGTATCCAAAGGATGCTGTGTAGTGAGAAATTTTTGGTTTGTTTTTTTTTTCCCCATATGAAAGTATATTCTAATATCCTTTTTTATTGAGGAGAACATAGAATTTATAAAATATATAACCATTATGTGCAGGTCAGTAGGTACCTTTTGTCTCCTATGTGTTTTTATTTTGGTTTCAAAAATATAATGGATTTTATAAAGGACGTTGCAGGGAGTACACTAGCATGTTGAGGGCTTTACATGCCCACTTGACTCTCCCTTTTAAGTCTCAGCTTATGTTACTATATAATTTTGTCGTTGTTTCGACTTGACAGTATGTACGTGAATGATCCAGATGAACATTTTGATAATGTTCTTGAATGTAAGGTGAAATACTGAAGGTAGAAATGGAGAAATACCAACAGTATGGTAACTGTCAGGATTAAAATAACTGGAACAACCTTGTATATTGCTTGAAAGACAGAATTAGAAATTAGTCATTAGTTTTTTACAAAAGACAGTTAAAAATTAGCATGTTACACTCTCTAAAATTCTCAGATATAAGAATATAGGCCAGTGACTACATTCAGAATTACTCTAAAAGACAGGTGTCCACGGGGTGCAGTGGCTCATGCCTGTAATCCCAACACTTTGGTAGGCTCAGGCAGGCAAATCATGAGATCAGGAGTTCCAGACCAGACTGGCCAACATGGTGAAACCCCATCTCTCTTAAAAATACAAAAAAGTAGCTGAGCGTGGTGGCAGGCACCTGTAATCTCGACCAATCTGGAGGCTGAGGCAGGAGATTCACTTGAACTCAGGAAGCGGAGGCTGCAGTGAGCCGAGATCATGCCACTGCACTCCAGCCTGGGTGGCAGTGCAAGACTCTGTCTCAAAAAAAGAAAAAGATAGGTGTCAAAAAATCCATACCTAAAATAATCTATAGATAGGATGTTAAATTTTAATGTATGGTTTTAATGTATTTAGGATACTGTCTTGGAGTGGAGAAACAAAAGGATAAATTAAAGATATTTAATTAACTGCAGCTGCCAGTTCTTAGGTGTTTGCAGAGTTTTCAATAGTAGACCAAGTGAGAAAAATTAGATTGAAATTCTAGAGAGTTATTTTCTGTTTGTTTTGGAGTGGGTGTGCAAGTGTTCTTTTTTCTTTTCTTTTTTTTTTTTTTAACAATGAGAGAACTCAATAATGTATTGTCTAGATTATATAATCCTAATGCTTGCAACTAATAGTAGAATCCAAGTTAATTTATCTTGAAAAGCAAAGTGGTGTTGTATGTATACACCTTAGTTTAATATTGTAGCCCTTAAAATATTGTTAGTTATAACCATCTTCATAATTTACTTCACAATGTTATTCTTTTATAGCCTGCATTGAAAACACAATAAAGAAATGTGTCTCACTAATAAGTTGAAATAACTTCCTGAAGCAGAAGAAAGTAGAATCAAGTTTGATAGCAGTCAAGGAATTAACTTGTGCTCAGAACCTTTTATAATGGAATGTTATGGAATCTTAAAATTAGTATTATTTGGTAAAGCGTGGTAAATGTTTAGTTTTTAAAATTTTACTACCATAGTATATGTATCAGTGATTTTTCTACTCTGATTAGAAATTAGAATCATTTGGGGGAGCTTTAAACCGTAATGATGTCTTGGCCTCATCCCTAGATATTCTGATTGAACAGGTCTTAGATGAGACCTCAGCACAGGCATGCATAAGTTCCCCCAAATTATTCTAATATATAGCCAAAGCTACGTATTAGCCAAAGCTTTAATGCTTGAGTAGCCTTAATGTGATGGTTATGATTAGTAACAGAGCACCTTCTGCCACAGTTGCTGAATTTTCAGAACTAGTTTAGACCCCAGGAAATTGGAAATCTGCCACACCTCCTTACCTTGAGATTTCAAGAATGTAAATAGTATATTCCCAATATTCAGATCAATCTGCTTAGGAATTCTTTCTCAGTTTTTAGCTATATGAAAATTGATTCTATTTGGTAGTGAGCCAAGAGGAGTAAAGAAATTCAAATACTAAATTAATTTTTAAAATATCCCTTTAGCGAATTAGTTTTGTAAAATTAGTGAAAAATATTCCTTTAATTTTGAAATGGTGGTGCAGGGGGAGAATGGAGTCAAACAGTTTCCGCCAGGTTAAACACCCTTTAGTTTTAGCAGGTGCTGGCCTCATTAGAATTTAAGTTTTCCAATTCCTGAGATACATATATTAGTCATATATTCTTTTTACAAATGTGGAAACTAAGGCTCAGCCACGTTTTAAACAGTTTGCCGAAGATCACAGGCTAGTTTTGCCTAGGACTTGAATTCTGGTTTATACTTTTAACAGTTCTTACTTCTTGGTTAAATTAGTATGTAAGTAAAATTTGGCAAGTATAGGCATTATTTATGTAGGATTTACAATATTATGGCAAAGATATACATGACCTTTAAATCTTGACTATAAAATGGTTTCTCACCAGGAACCTTAACTTTGAATTATTAAACCAAAACAGGCCTGATAGAAATATACTGTCTTGGATTAAGTAAACAGATTATATTTATAATATTATGCACTAAGCCTCACAAGAAGTTATATATGAAGCCGTGATATTTGTATTTTTTTGTTTTTGTTTTTGTAATGAATATCTGATTCTCTGATAACCTCTTTGGTAATTTGAATATTGTCATGGACTTTAATCAGCCAGCCTAGAATTTCTAATGACTTTTGACTCTAGGAATATGTACTTTTTTTAGTTTGGTGAAATAAAAATCTTAAAATTCCCTGGTTAAATATTTAAAACCACAAAGTGTGATCTTCTGCCCGCCCTATACGGCACAGATAACTTTGCCCTAGTATTGATAAATCTTTTAGCAAATGGGTTACCCACTAAGAGAGAGACCAGAGGACAATGCTATCTTGTAAGCAATGACAGCAAGCTTGTTATAGGAAACTTATGTTTCTGTTGGTTTCACAGGAAATTGAATGCTTAACAAGTCTAACAATAGTAGAGAAAAGAGCCCCCTTTTTTTTAACCCCTGATCATAGAAAGCCTTCTTTAACCCAGTGAAAGTGGATAGGTGCTTTTCTACAATGGGCAGATTCCTGTTATTAGATGATAAAATGATCAACACACTGGATTGTCCTTGGAGCTGGCTTTCTGTCTCAGACCAGAGAAAGTCATTGTTGGTCTCTAGTGCATTGCTACTGTGACCTCCTCCATGTTTGTGATGCTCAAGTTTTCTGTGCTTCCCACTTTTACTTTCTGCATATGCCAACCCTCAGAGTATTTCTCCTTCAGTCATGTAACTGTTTAAAATCTCGAGGGGTTCCATAATGGAAGCTAATGGAAACAAGACATTCAAAGTACAAATTTCATACATCAAAGAATTTTAACGATTTGGAATCATGAGTTTGTGAAATCTTATTTGTAAACTACTTCACATGCTTTAATATGTAAATTATGAAAGCAAATAAAGGTTTTTTTTGTTAGTGTAAGTATATAGTTTCTTAGAACTGAAATTATTATAATTCTAGTAAATGCTCTTTTTTTTTTTTTTAAAGGTACCAGTATTTTTTGCAAATTAAACAAGACATTCTTACTGGAAGGTGGGTTTTTTAAATTTCTTAAAAACTTTTTGTAATGGACTTTGAAAATACTTTAAAATCTGTTTTAAGTAATTCATGGTCATTGTAAACAAATTATTTAAAAAGGTTACATGTAGTGTGAATTTTTTTCATCAGATAAGTTTATTTCTAATAGTTAAAATCAAGTCACATGAAACTTCAAGTGTGATTATTTAACAAATTATAGCACTTTTGAAATTACTCTGTTTAACCTTTGATTATGTATTTTTGTTTCATTTTATTAGATTGCCCTGTCCTTCTAATACTGCTGCCCTTTTAGCTTCATTTGCTGTTCAGTGTAAGTATCAGCCTAT
The DNA here is from genome assembly GCA_963573385.1 of Cacajao melanocephalus. NCBI lineage: Eukaryota > Metazoa > Chordata > Mammalia > Primates > Pitheciidae > Cacajao > Cacajao melanocephalus. The sequence goes on along the minus strand of CAUYLG010064469.1, from coordinate 8,436 downwards.
TTTTAGGTCAAATAGCATATAACTTTGTGGTTTGTGTTGCTAGTACATTGGCTTTAATGTGGTAGTTCTTTAGGCATGCTACCATATAGAAAATAGTGACTGCAGTGTAAATGTAATGAAATGTCTAGTTAGTTAACAATTACTATGATTTTTGAAAAAAATTTCCTCTAAAATTGTGTGAGACAAGAATGTTAAATGGATTACCGTAGCTTGCTTATGTTAGAAATATATTTTACGTCCAGAAATAGAATTAATGACATTGCTGATTTGACTATAATAATTTAATAATTTGTTTATTAAAATGTGAATATTTTCCTTTCATTATTAGCTGAACTTGGAGACTACAATCAGTTAGAGAACCTGCCAGGCTACCTCTCAGATTATTCTTTCATTCCTAATCAACCTCAAGATTTTGAAAAAGAAATTGCAAAGTTACATCAGCAACACATGTAAGAGGTTTTTTAGTTTTTGTTTGGTAAACTTCTTAATGGCATTCTTTCTAGAGAAATGCTTGAAATTACTTCTAATTTGATGGTAGTATTTATTTAATACAAAACAATTACTGTCATCTAAAATAATATTGTAAAGAAATATAGGTGATCTATGCTAAAAAAAGATTTCATAGAATATATGAGACTCATTTTCATTTGTATTAAGAGCCATTAAGCTATCTGTAAACATTTATTTTCTATTGTGTAATAGTCTAAGTAATTTTAGAATATAAATAGTATATTTATAGTGTAGAGATCAATCTGTTTGGTAATTCTTTCTCAGTTTTTAGCTGTAAAGGACTTGATTCTGTTTGGTGGTGAGCCAAGAGGAGAAAAGGAACTCTATGTAATACTAAATTAATTTAAAAAAATATTTTTTAAAAAACAGTACAGATTAAACATCCTTAACTCAAAAGTTTGAAATTCAGAGTACTCTAAAATTTGAAACTTTTTGAGGACTGACATTACACCACAAGTGGAAAATTTGGCACCTGATCTCATGTAATGGGTTTCAGTAAAATGCAGTCAAAACTTTGTTTCATACACAGAATTATTTTAAACATTCTATAATATTAACCTTCAGGCTAATGTGTATAAAGTGTATATGAAACATAAATGAATTTCATGTTTAGACTTGGTTTCTATCCCAAGATACCACATTATGTATTTGCAAATACTTCAAAACTTGAAAGAATCTGAAATCAGAAACACTTATGATCCCTAGCATTTCCAATAAGGGATACTTAACCTTATCAATATTCATTCATTAAAAATATTCATTCAACTTTGATTTTTTTTTGTGAGTATAATTTTATTTTTTCAAAAGAGATTTGTTGCTTTGAATAGAAAGTAATACCGTTTATTGGCTCAGAATTCAGTTGTGCTTCAGTATACAATTCATAATATTCAGGAAAAAAATTAAGGCAGCATTGCATATTGGCTAAGAGTCTGAACTAGAGAGCCAGACTGCCTGGTTTGAAATTCTGTCAGATTACTTACTATCTTACAACTTTGGCGAAACTGCTTTATGTCTTTTCCTCTCTGTTTCCTTACGTAAACTGGGGATAATATAAGTATCTGTCTATCTCTGGAGTTATTGTAGGTCTTAAATGAGTTTATATGCATAAGGGTTCTCAAAACCATGCCTAGCACACTGTAGGCACTGAAGAAATGTTAGCTGTTGTTATTATTAAGAAAACTTACTTTCATTTGCTAATAACTCATGTCTCTAAAACAAGATAACAAACTATGGCCCATTGTCTATTTTTATATGTCCCATAGACCAAGATTGTTGTGTATGTTTTAAATGGTTGCAGAAGATCAAAAGAAGAATAGCATTTTGTGGCATGTGAAATTTTATAAAATTCAGTGTTCATGAATAAACACTTACTGGAACACAGATATCCTCATTCATTTATATGTTGTCTATGGCTGCTTTCACACAATGGCCAAGCTAAATAGTTGCCACAGAGAACATATGACCTAAAAGCCTACAATATTTACTATCCAGCCGTTTGCAATGAAAGGTTTGCTGATTCCTGATCTAAAATTGACTAATGTCTAAGAGTTTTTAATAGACTGCCTAATGTGGCAAGGGGGCTATTTTAGTCTAAGTAAATTCCATTCATAGTGAAAGTTATACATACAGTATATCAGAATCAAGAGTTTAAAGATAAGCCAGATTTTAAAAATTTACCAATAATAAAAAGACTCTTAAGGAAAAGACTTGTACATTTAAAAAACTATTTATTGTATATTTCTATTTGGTATAAATAAATAATTCATCAGCTCTTTAAATGAAGAAAAATAGAATTATTCAGTTTAACTGGAGGGAGTATAATTTTATAGAAATTGGAAGTGTACTGCTTATTTTGAGGAATTTCTATCCCAAGATACTGCATTATGTATATCTGTATATTTCAAAACTTGAAAAAAATCTGAAATCAGAAACACTTAGGATCCCAAGCATTTTGAGGCGTATTATCGTGCATTAACAGGCTGTTGGCTCCCTTCTCTAGTAGCATTAGTGAGTAGAAAGTTTGTATCATTGTAATTTGCTGCTTTTGCTCTACCGTAGTCTGATAATAACAGATAACTAAGGTTGTTAAAACTGTATGTGAAATAGGAGTAAATCTCTTTTTAAAGGCCTTGCATTTAGAGCAGTGGTTCTTCAACTTACGTTTATAAGAATCACTTGGGATTCTTGTTAAATATAAATAGTTTTGACCTCATCCTTTTTAAATCAGACTCTACAGAATAGTGTTCTTAAACCATCTGTGATGAAAGACGAATTCTTCCCCCCAACTGTCATTATTGTATTATTTATAATATATTTTGAAAATATAATAAAAAATTAATTACTAGAAAAATAAAGTGGATGAAGAAAACAAACATGTAAAAAATACAAGTCCTCTTTTTTTTTTTTTTAACTGTTAGATTTAACAGATATAAAATTACACTGCCAGATTGCTATACAAGTCTCCAGCACTCAGGTTCCGTACTGTGAAATCAACTCCTGTCTGTGCACTACACTCTTAAGAAGCACTGCCCTGGAGGTTGACTTAGAATCTACAAGTTTTAGAGGTACCCTGTGTGATTTAAATGCAGATACAGTGTATAAACCAAATTTTGAGAAATACTGCTTTTAAGTTATATGTAAAAGTGAGGGGCTTTGTTATCGCCACTGATATAAATAGCTAGGGGCTTTAAAAACTTGGTGTATTCTTGTATTTCTAGAAAATAAGAAAGTATTCTGGAAAATAATAATTAGGGTTACTGAAATGTGCCCTCCAGGTAAGTTAGAGGAGTAGTCCTACAGGGTAATGCTCAGTTTTTTCAGATAAATAGCCTATTTCTATTTTAGCCATATTTGATTGATTTATTGATTGATCGATCTAATTTTTAAATTAATGATGTCTTTTTAGAGGCTTATCTCCTGCAGAAGCAGAATTTAGTTACCTAAACACAGCACGTACCTTAGAACTCTATGGAGTTGAATTCCACTATGCAAGGGTAAGTGAAGAAAACTTACTTAGATGTTGTTCAATTAGGCTCTGTTCCTCAGTATAACATTTTTTAAGATTAGATAACAAATGGAATAAGTTATGATTACTGCTGACATAGCTGCACTGAAAATTTCCTCTGAATTTAAGTATTTTCACAATAACTTAAGATTCAATATCCAAATGAGAACGGTGATTAAAGTGAATTCTTCATGTTATTGTTCTTTAAGGTAGTGTTTTATATGTAAAGATAATTTTTACAGACCATAAGATATATTACCTTTAGAATATTTATTTTAAAATATAATGATTAAGCTATAGGAAAAGTGGCTTTTGTATACTTTATAATAATGATCATTAAAGATGTTCTCACATCACTGAGGCCTGTATTAGTGCACTTAGTTTGTTTTCATCATTTACTAGCACTATTACAAGTTTTTATTTATAAAGCACAACATGGAGCATATGAACATATTTTTATCCCCCCCCCAATCCCTCTATTGAAATGGAATTTATAGTCACTGGCTTTTTTGGTATTACACTGTATATCTTCTTTTCCCTTGTGTCAAACATTACAGCCTTTGAAAAACTGGTAACCTCCTGGTATAAGCATATTTTTGAGTGTTTATTCTGTGTTTGTTTGTTTCCTCATGTTTTTCTTGAGTTATTTATCAAAAGTACTTGGAGTACAGCTATTATCATTATACCCGGTGAAAAGTGGAATTATAATCATCAGTTGAGTTGGTGATAGTGTTTATCTTCTCTTGGGAATGAATAGTTGAGCCTAAAAAGGATGTCAGCCTGAAAGAGAATTCAGAGCCAATATTTTTTTTAGATAATATTTTAAATCATTTCAATATGCAGACACTCACAGGTATACAGATGGTTGTTTAAGTATTCAAATTTCTACTTCATGTAATGGTTTTAGCCTTTAAGACCTTACCTGACCATGTTCTGGGAGAGAACATTAGTTCTTATGTTTCACAAAGCTTATGTCAGTCTTTCCTTTAAAAGACCAGATGAGTTGCTTTCCTCAATTGATTTTATTTTGTAATTCTGCATGTTACTTGAAAATCTTTTTGTCTGATTCCATTTACAATGTGTCTCTTAAAAACTTTCTGCTTTCTATAAAATATGCCCCTTTACTTTCCTTCCTTATTTAGGGCCTATATCTTTTGAACATGATTCTCCAAAATGTAATGTATTGGTCAGTATTTGTGCAACTAGTTTTTATTGTTATTATTATTATAAAGTTTTAAACTGTTGGAACTTTAAATATGTGAATTGAACTATGGTTAAAATAAAAAGGGGTTGGGCATAATGTCTCATGCCTGTAATCTCAACACCTTGGGAAGCTGAGACAGGAGGATTGCTTGAGCCCAGGAGTTAAAGACCAGCCTAGGAAGCATAGTGAAACCTCATCTCTATAAATTTAAAAAATTTTAGGCATGGTGGTGCATTCCTATAGTACCTGATACTCAGGAGGCTGAGGCAGGAGAATCAGCTGAGCCCAGGAGTCTAAGGCTTCTGTAAGCTGTGATCATGCCACTGCACTCCAGCATGGGTGACAGAGCAAGATCCTATCCTTTCTTCTAGTGTTTTTATAGTTTCGGGTATTACATTTAAGTCTTTAATTATCTTGAGTTGATTTTTGTATATGGTAAGAGCTAGATGTCCAGTTTCTTTTTTCTGTATGTGGCTATTCAGTTTTCCCAGAACCATTTATTGAAGAGGATGCCCTTTCTTCACTGTAAGTTCTTGTTGACTTTGTTGAAGACCAGTTGGCTGTAAATATTTGGCTTTATTTCTGGGTTCTCTAGTCTGTCCTATTGGTCTCTGTGTGTGTGTTTTTATATCTGTATCATGCTGCTTTGGTTACGGTAGCGTTGTAATATATTTAACATCAGGTAACTTGATGCTTTGTTCTTTTTTGCTTAGGATTGCTTTGGCTATTTGGACTATTTTTTGGTGCTCTATGAATTTTAGGATTGTTTTTTCTAATTCTGTGAAGAATGATATTGGTATTTTGACAGGGATTGCATTGGATCTTTACAGAGCTTTGGCAATATGGTTCTTTTAACAACATGAGCTCTTCAGATCCAAGGGCATGGATTTTTTTCTCTCTGTGTGTGTGTGTGTGTGTGTGTGTGTGTGTGTGTGTGTGTCTCATCTTAAATTTTTCATTAGTGTTTTGTAGTTTTCCTTGTAGGGATTTTTCACCCTCTCGGTTAAATTTATTCCTAGGTGTTTTTTTTTTTTGTAGCTATTACAAATGGGATTGCCTTCTTGACTTTTTTCTCAGCTAGATCATTATTGATGTATAAAGGGCTGCTGGTTTTTATATGTTGATTTTTACTGAATTCATTTATGAAATCTAAGCATTTTTGGTGGAGTCTTTAGGTTTTTTAAGATACAAGATCATATCATCAGCAAAAAGAGGCAATTTGACTTCCTCTTTCCCAATTTAGATACCTTTTCATTGTTTCTCTTGCATGGGTGCTCTGGCTAGGACTTCCAGTACTATGTTGAATAAGAGTGTGAAAATGGGCATCCTTGTCTCTTTCCAATTCTTAGGGGGAACAGTTTCAACTTTTCTATTTTCAGTATGATGTTGACTTTGGGTTTGTCATATTTGGTTTTTATTATTTTGAGGTCTGTGCCTTCTGTGCCTCATTTGTTGAGATGTTGAAGTTTTTCAAACACTTTTACAGTGTCTTTTGAGATGGTCATGTGGTTTTTGTTCATTCTGTTCCTGTGATTTATCATGTTTATTGATTTGTATGTGTTGAACCATCCTTGCATTCCTGGTATAATGTATAATAGCTGATTGTGCTGTATTATCTTTCTAACATGCTATTGGATTTGGTTTGCTAGTATTTGGTTGAAGATGTTGGTGTCTGTGTTCATCAGGGATGTTGGCCTGTAGTTTTCTTTTTTCCAGTTTTTGCATCCTTGTCTGGTTTTAGTATCATACTAATGCTGACCTTATGGAATGAGTTAGGATAATTCCCTCCTCTTCATTTTTTTTTTTACTAGTTTCAGAAATGTTATTAACTCATTGCATGTTTGGTAAAATTCAGCTTTGAATCCATCTGGTCCTGGGCGTTTTTGTTTTGAGAGCCTTTCTTTATTGATTTGAATCTTACTACACATTATTGGTCTTTTCAGGTTTTCTGTTTCTTCTTGATTCAGTCTTGGTAGGTTATATGTTTCCAGAAATTTATTTCCTCTAGGTTTCCCAGTTTGTCAGCCTGTAGTTGTTCATAATAGTCTCTGATGATCTTTTCTATTTCTGTAGTATCAGTTGCAATGTCTCCTTTTCCATTTCTGATTTTAGTTATTTGGATATTCTGTCTTCTTGGTTAGTCTAGCTAGCAGTTTATTAATGTTGTTTATCTTTTTGAAGAACCAACTTTTTGTTTCATTTATCTTTCATATTTTTTATGGTCACTATTTATTTCTGCTCTGATCTTTGTTATTTCTCTTCTACTAATTTTAGGTTTGTTTTGTTCTTGCTATTCCAGGTTTTTGAGATGCATTGTTAGACTGTTAACTTGCAATCTTTCTGATGTTTTTTAAATGCAGGTATTTATTGCTATAAAGTTCACTCTTATCAGTGCCTTTGAGGTGTCCCATAGGTTTTGGTGTGTTGTATTTCCATTTTCATTTGTTTCAAGCAATTTTTTTTATTTTCTTCTTGATTGACCCAATGGTCATTTAGGAGCATTTTTTTTTCCCTAATTTGTTAAGACTTGTTTTGTGGCCAAACGTATGGCCTACCTTGGAAGATGTTCCATGTGCTTATGAAAAGAATGCATATTCTGCATTGTACAGTAGAATGTTCTGTATCTGTTTGGTCCATTTGATCTAGTGTTCAGTTTATGTCCAATGTTTCTTTATTTCTTCCTAGATAATTCTGTCTAATGCTGAGAGTGGGGTGTTAGTTCCCCACTATTATTGTATTGCAGTCTATGTCTCTCTTTAGATCTAGTAATATTTGTTTTTTGAATCTGGGTACTTCAGTGTTTGGTGCATATATATTTAGAATAGTTATTTCCTCTTACTGAATTGATTTCTTTATCATTATATAATAACCTCCTTTTTTTTTTTAAATCTTGAAATAATTAAAATCTGTTTTATCCAGTATAAGTCTGGGTACTTCTAAATTTTGGTTTTCGTTTGTGTGGAATATTTTTTTTCATCCCTTTATTTGCAGTCGATTTGTGTTTTTAATGAAAAACTGAGTTTCTTGTAAGCAACATATAGTTGAATTATGTATTTTAATCCATTCAACCATTCCGTATCTTTTAAGAGGAGAATTTAATCTATTTATATTCAGAGTGATTAGTATGTGAAGCTTTGTTCTTTTCATATTGTTAATTGTTTTCTGGTTGTTATATATATTCTGTATTCCTTTTTCTCCTATACCTTGTTTTGATGGGTTTCTGTAGTGATACTGTTTGAGTCCTTTCTCTTCCTCCTTTGTATTTCTTTACCCATTAAGTTTTATACTTTCATGTGTTTTCATGATGGTAAATGTCATCATTTCACTTCCAGGTTTAGGACTCCCTTGAACATATCTTACAGAACTGATCTAGTGGTATAGAATTCCCACAGGATTTATTTGTCTGTGAATGACTTCATTTCCCTTTCATTTATTTATTTATTTATTTTTATTTTATTTTATTTATTTATTTTATTTTTTTGAGACAGAGTCTCCGTTGCCAGGTGCAAGGCTGGAGTGCAGTGGCGCAATCTTGGCTCACTGCAACCTCCTCCTCCTGGGTTCAAGTGATTCTTCTGCCTCAGCCTCTTGAGTAGCTGGGACTACAGGCACGCGCCACCACACCCAGCTAATTTTTATATTTTTAGTAGAGACGGGGTTTCACCATGTTGGCCAGGATGGTCTCGATCTCTTGACCTTGTGATCCACCTGCCTCGGC